>CM074494.1:2796844-2820352 GCA_037389245.1 Oryzias sinensis
GGGCGTTCTGGGGGGGAGGGGGGCCCACTATTGGTACAGGACCTTGGGACCTGGACTTGCTCCAGGGGGTGGCGCTTTCCGGCTCCTCTCTGTCTGTGTGGGGTGGGTGGTGCTGGGCCTGGGGTGTCTGCGCCTCGGGGGATGGGGTTCCTGGGCTGGGGTGACCTGGCCCCTATGCTAGGGGGGGACTGGGGGATGGCTGTTTGACCACCAGGGGGACAGTCTACCAGCTGTCCCCAACTTACCCCCTTCCTCATATAACCTCATATTAGGGTGAAGGGGTGGGGGGTTTAGCCTGCGATGCGCCTTGGGGGGGGGGGGCTACTAGGCAGTGGTACCCCTCCCATGGTTCCCGTATGGAATGGGCCCCCCCTATCTCGGTTTTATTTGCACCTTAGACATGTAGGGCCCTTGGTAGAGGGGGGTGCTTGGACATCACTGCCAGCAAGCAGCGGATGTCCTCTTAGCGCCCTACCCGCCAATTTTAACCGCACCTTAGACGTTTAGGGCCCCTTGGTGGGTAGGTTGAGGGGACATCACTGTGAGTAAAAAGGAGATGTCCCCTCAGTGCCCTACCCGCCAATTTTAACCGCACCCCCCTTAGTACACACACCCTTCCCCCCTCAAAATAAAAATATACACTCCAACATAAAACACACACACCCTCACAAACACACATACACACACACACATACACACATTTTGCAAGGAAGGTGGGACCTAGGACCATCTATCCCCTACCCCGGGGGGGGAGGGGTACGGGGCCCTTGGTGACGGCTGCCGTGTTCCCCTGGTGCCGGTTTCCTGGGCCCGGAGGTGCTCTCTCCGCTCGGGGGGGTTCACATTACACCTGAGCCGGGGGTGTCCGTGTCCCTGGGGGTGGGTTCTGGTCCTTGCCCCTGGGCGCTGGGCCCCGCCAAATTTACAACAGTGGCAGAGCCTGGTCGGGCCATGTTTACAACACCCCTTGTGGGCCCCCTTTTTCCCCGGTTGCTCCCCTCCTGGGTGGGGGTGGCTGGCCCCTGCCTTGGTCCTCCCCGGACCAACCGTGGGCCGGGTGGGTGGCTGCCTGGAGTGCGGAGTGGGTCTCCCTTGGGGGGTCCTGGCTCGTACCTGGGGTTGGGGCGGGGGGGGTGCCCGGAACTCCTGGGTGGTGATGGGGTGCTCGTCTGGGGCTGTGGGTGCCTTTCTCGGGTGGGGCCCTGCGTTGGGCTCTCCCGGCGCGGTGCTCTCTTTCCCTCCATGCCTCCCTGCTCTCTGGCTCTGGGGGCCTCGCGGCGGTCCTGCTGGCCCTGGCCTGGGTGGCGGGCTTGGTCGCCCTGGGGACGGTTGTTCCCTGCCTGCTCCCGTGTGGCATTGGGGGGGTCTCGGCTGCTGCTGCGGCGGGGGTCTTGGTGTGGGGATGGCTGGGCACTCTCCTTCCTTCTCTACAGATTCTTCCATCCATTTTAGAAGAACATAAACACTCACCTGAGCACAGGTGTTAGCTCACCTTTGCACTAATAGTTTGCATGATTGAATGAATGAAAGATTTCACACTAGTTGGTTTAAAGGCATAAGAATGCGTGTGAACACTATCTGTTTTGTGTACATGTTGACATGTGGACATTTTTGCAGCTAGCAGGTGTGTTGATAACATTTGAGTGTGTGGACAGGCCCCGCCCTTTTTGTACTACATTTGAATCTTACCGTAATGATAAACAACCAGTAAACTTGTTGCTTTATGCTGCTTCATTGTCTTATCCCCCCTCCCCTCCAATTATCACCCTCCTACCCCCCATCTCTCTAACATCCCTCTCTCTTCTTCCCGTCTTCCCTTTTCCGTCCGGTCCAACACAAAATATTTTCAAACATGGTTGAAATTAAAAAAGTCCAAAAGGGGTTTATTCAGACATACCTTTGGTTTGTCTGAAGATTAATAACCCCTCTTGTTAAAGTAAAATATGTGGGAGCCAGTTTAGCTCGTGCTGGTTTGCGGCGCCTTCCGTCCGTGAAACCAGGGTTCGACTCCAGGCTGCTCCCTGTTCCCTTCTCTAATTCTGTGCTGGTCCCAAGCCCGGTTGGTTTGAGAGGGTTGCGTCAGGAAGGGCGTCCGGCGTAAAACATTGCCAAGTTTACCATGCGACTCGTTCGCTGTGGCAACCCCTGATGGGAAAAGCCGAAAGAGAAACAAGTTAAAGTAAAATATGTCCAACACAAGAGGCCCTCAGCTCTCATCTGTCTGCCCAGCTGTTGGACAGGACAAGTTAGGAAAAAACAAAAAAAAAAAAAAAAAAAGACACTAACATTCTTAATGATTTCGGATGCTATACAATTGTATAGGAAAAATGTTGTAACGCCCAGCAAGTACATCACCTGCAGCGGGCAGAACGGAAGCCAAGTTGGAGGTGGATCCTGGCTCGTACCTGGGGTTGGGGGGCGGATTCCCGGAACTCCTGGGTGGTGATGGGGTGATCGTCTTGGGCTGTGGGTGCCTTTCTCGGGTGGAGCCCTGCGTTGGGCTCTTCCGGCGCGGCGGGGGGGCTACTCTCCTGGTTGGGCTGGGGCGGCGCTCTCTTTCCCCCTGTGCCTCCCTGCTCTCTGGCTCTGTGGGCCTTGCGGCGGTCTTGTTTGTCCTGGCCTGGGTGGTGGATTTGGTCGCCCGGGGGTGCGGTTGTTCCCTGCCCGCTGCCTGCTCCCATGTGGCGTTGGGGGGTTCCGGCTGCCGCTGCTGCTGCGGCGGGGGTCTGGGTGTGGGGGTGGCTGGGCGCTCCCCCTCCTTCTTTTCACATTCCACCATCCATTTTAGAAGAACATAAACACTCACACGAGCACAGGTGTTAGGTCACCTTTGCACTAATAGTTTGCATGATTGAATGACTGAAATATTTCACACTAGTTGGTTTAAAGGCATAGGTATGCGTGTGTGAACCGCCGCCCCCGCCCAGGAGGAGGGCACACAGGAGAAGAGGGAGTCCACAAGAGATGTGGTAAACATGGCCTGACCAAGCTCACCCACAGTTGGAAAATTGGCAAGGCCCAGCACTCAGGGACAAGGACCAGAACCCACACCACAGGGACACCCCCGGCTCAGGTGTGATGCGATATCCGGCTCTTGGCCTTGCCAGAGAACTCAGGTATCCCTCTCCCTGCGTGGAGAGAGCACCGCCAGGCCCAGGGGGCGCGCCCACTGTTGTCAAGGGCCCAGTTCCCCCTACCAGGGATGGGGTAGGGAACAGATGGTCCAAGGTCCCACCTTCCTTGAGCAATGCGTGTGTTTGTGAGGGTGTGTGTGTGCATGTTTGTGTCTATATGTTGGAATGTATATTTGGAGGAGTAAAGGGTGTGTGTACTAAGGGGGTGCGGTTAGAATTGGTGGGTAGGGCACTGAGGGGACATCTCCTGATTACTCACAGTGATCTCCCCTCACCCTCCCAACCAATGGGCCTTAAATGTCTAAGGTGTGGTTAAAATTGGTGGGTAGGGCGCTAAAAGGACATCTGCTGCTTGCTGACAGTGATGTCCAAGCACCCCCCCTACCAAGGGCCCTACATGTCTAAGGTGCAAATAAAACCGAGATGGGGGGGCCCATTCCATACGGCAACCATTGGAGGGGGACCACTGCCAAGTAGCTCCTCCTCCCAAGGTGCATCGCAGGCTAGACCCCCCACCCCCTCACCCTAATATGTGATGATATGAGGAAGGGGGTAAGTTGGGGACAGATGGTAGACTGTCCCCCGGTGCTCTCTATTCCTATCTTCTCCGACACCCCTCGTGAGGGGGGCTCCAGGGAGGAGCGCTTCTTGCCCACTGACGTCGGGTCCCTGCGCAGGGCGCGGCGCGGCTACCGGTGGACGGAGTGAACCGTCTGAGCAGAGCAACTGGACTTAATAAGTTTTGTGTTTGAGGGGCGGGGAGGATGCTTCGTTATGGGAGGGAGGCTTCAGACTGCCATCTGTCCCGCAGGTCTATCTGAACGAGCAGCCGAATTCAGGAAAACCCTGTCCCTGTTGTTAGCGCATGTTAGCCTTGACCTAACCGTTCTTCCGGCTTCGTTCTGCCACAAAAAAGCACTGACCACAAAATGATGAGCGAACTGGCGCTTCATACTAACCATAACAATAATAAAAGCACGTTTAAAAGATCAACTCGTATATGACAGAGCTGCTATATAGATGGGCTAGTGTCACTCTGACTGCTTTTAACGATTGCTTTTAACTTGAAAGCATCATATTGTAGTAGCGGTCACGTGCACGTTGGGTCTAATGGTAACTAAGGATTGTGGGATGCGGCTGAGCATGGGTGTTTCTTTTTTTGTTGAACCATGACTGAAGAGTCTAAGACCGAATCGAGGTCCATGCTGTTTGGCTGCTTGTGGGTGTGTCTAAAGCAAATAGGCTTGTTGCTGGAAGTTGAATCACACATTCAGCCTCCCCTTTGAGACTACACGAGTGTTCCTGCCGTGAAATAAATCCATAAATTGGCTGTCAAATAAAACCAATAATTAGCCGCATCATTAAATAAGCCGCAGGGTCGAAAGCGTATGACTAAAGTAGCGGCTTATAGTCCGGAAATTACCGTAATCATAATGTAGTTTGTGTGGGTGTCCTACGAGCACTTACGTATTAAATGCACACCTCATGCGTGTAGCATTTGCATGCGGTCATATTGAGCCAGTGTGTTCACCTCACTAATGACTAAAGTATGACATCACCATACGACAGCATCACCCATACAACATAAGTACGTGTAATTTGCATTCACTTCATGAATACTTCAAGAATACCACATGCATGACATTAGTACATTCCATTTTCAGAATGTCCTTAAAGTGCCAAAACCCCAAATCTTCAGTGAATTATTTGTTACACATATTAATGAATAAGCATTAACAAAATTGTACTGGCAATGACGAGTCCGTTCTCCGAGGGACCTACTAATTTGTGGGGCTAAGTACAACTACACAACAAAACATCCCAACCCCAGAAGAAAACAGGGCAACAACGAAATCCAATACAACCATATGCAACCAGAAAATTTTGAACAGAACAAAATGACAAAACATTATACCCACAATGCAAAGGGGCAATGCTTCTTTCACATATTACGTTTGCAACCAAAACACATTACAATTTAGGTGAGTTGGTCTAGTAGTAAATATTTATGTATTGTCAAATATATTTATACATTTTCACGTTTCCTTACTTTGGTTTTCCTTATGTATACATATTGCAGCCTGTTTAAAAACGGCATATTTAAATGGTTTTCTAATGTTCTTTTGTTGTCAGTATTACTAAATGTTGCTTTAACTCTTGTGGATTTGATTGTTAGGAATCCAGTTGCTCTTTACTGTTCCATTTTGTAAGTGCATTTTATATTGTTAATTTTACTTGAAAGATTTTAGTTTTACAAAATAATCAATGTGTGAAGGGCCCACCCAAGAGTCTTTGCCTAGAGGCCACAAAATCGAACAGCTTCCCTGTGAGTAAAAGTGAATATTCACTAAGAGCAAGATGACTTGTTTATCTTCTCAAGGACATCCACAACACAACCGGATGATCAATCCTTCAGTCTGAGCTGCAACCAAAACCTGTTGAAATATAGATTAGTTTGGTTTAAATGCTAACATTTTCCCAAATGAGAAAAAGACTTGACTCAAATCTTATCAATCACCTGCAGTTTATGTCGATTTTTTATTCTAAGCACAGCATCCAAACCCTAAAACTATTACACTTTCTGTTTGCATTGCTCATAGATTCAAAAGCCAGTAAACATCCTCATATTGATAATCAAGAAAACCTCAGTGAAATCATCTGGTTTAGTCTGCAAAAAACAAGGATGCACTGAGGTTCCTCATAAAGTTGAGCCTTTTCATGGCTTACAAGAGAAAGCTGTTTCATGAAAACAAAATTAAAATGCACTCTGCAATAAATTCAAGTAATGATATAAAGAGGAACGTATAAAACAAGGCAGTGTGGTGATGGTTGTCGTGGATTACCTCCAAGGTAAAACTCAGTTTAGAAATCCAGCTGGCTCACAAGGGGAGAGAGAAGAGGTAATATCTGGATCAGTGTGACATTTCAAACAAACAGCAGACACTCTGTCACATCACCTCACCGTCACCTGGATTTAAGGTAACAGCAAATCCGTCATCCATCCATCCATCCATCCATCCATCTTCCTCCGCTTATCCGGGACCGGGTCGCGCAAATCCGTCATATTGTGTGAAAAAAGCGCAATATGTGCTGTAGGTTCTTATCTCAAAAGATAGAAAGAGATTTGTTAAGCCGTTATTGTGTCCTGTGAGCTAAACCCAAACCGTTTAGACCAATTTTTATGTAGACTTCTTTTAAAAATCAAAGTAAAAATCTGATTTCAGAAGAATGAGTTGAGATCAAATCTTTAAAAAGAAAAATCAGATTGGAAATAAGTCATGGCTGCATAACTGCTGGCAGTTTTCCTTTTTACCTGTTGTTTGGTGTGAATTTTGCATCTCTTTGTGTTTTGTGTTTTATTTTAACATGTTATTGAGGCATTTTCTGATGATGGAGGACATATAAGACAAAGAAAAAAGCCACCACGACCCCGATTTGACAACCCATTTCATAGCATGTGCCTACCAACGTGCGCTCTATTTGTTGCGCAAAAGAATGCATAGCAATGCCTGCACTTTAACAACCCCCCCCCCCGCACACACACACACCTGAGCCAATCTAACAACCCATTTAATGACGTTACGCCACTTATTTTTTTAATTTGAAATGGTTTATTTCAAGCAATCAAATAAGGATAATACACAAAAACAATAAAATCATCAGTTATACATTCATACAATGATGAATCAAACTTGGGATATTTAGACATAAACATAAATATTGCTTAAAAGGGAGTGGAAGGAAGCGAATTTATATAATCCCACCCCGTTATACTATAACCATTTTATTACAGGATTTATCATTATCCAGTTCATAACATTTTATCAGACAGAATTAAGAATCCTGGGTGTTGATGAGGTGCTCGTCTGGGGCTGTGGGCACCCTACTCGAGTTGGGCCCGGCATTGGGCCATCCTGGCGCAGCGGGGCAGCGCTCTCTTTCCCCCCATGCCTCCCTGCTCTCTGGCTCTGGGGGCCTCGCGGCGGTCCTGCTGGCCTTGGCCTGGGTGGCGGATGTGGTCCCCCGGGGGGCAGTCGTTCTCTGCCTGCTGCCGTGTGGCGTTGGGGGGTTCTGGCTGCCACTGCTGCTGCGGCGGGGGTCTTGGTGTGGGGATGGCTGGGCACTCTCCCTCCTTCTTTTCACATTCCATCATCCATTTTAGAATCCTAATCTTCATCTTGGCGGAGCTGTTGTTGGAGGACCGAGTCCCGGAAAAGGGCGTTCTAGATGTGAGGAGCGCACTCGAAGGAGCGATTTTCGGATTACGCTTGGAAGCGGTAAGACCGACCCATAATATTCATTTTTTGGATGTTCATATTTTTTTGTAAGTCATGGTATCATGCGAAGGTTGAGACTTCATTTTTTTTGTTTTTCTGAGGAACCTTTTTTCAAATGTATTATTCAAATATTTTTCCTTTGCATCATATCAGGAGTGGACCGAGAACGATTGACTGCGGGACTCTTTTTTTGTTGTTTCTTCTTTTTCAGCGGGTTTGTTTGTCGTGGGAAAAAGGACGTTTATTTATTAGTGTGTTTTCTTTGGGTATATTTTGTCATTCTTCTGGGTTTTGCTGGTCAAAGGTCTGTCAAAGACAGACATATGATGAAGATGCAGAAGTGATGTTAAAAACGCTCTTTGATGCTTCATGGTCAACAGGTTCGCTCCATTGGATCCCAGTTGATTCTAGAATCAAGTTCAAGATCCTCCTGTTAACCAATAAAGCCTTACATGGAATGGCCCCGTCCTATATTAAGGTCCTCATGGTCCCTTACCACCCAAACCGAACACTTCGCTCCCAAAATGCAGGACTGCTTGTGGTTCCTAGAATAAGTAAAAGTACGGGAGGTAGAGCGTTTAGCCACCAAGCCCCTGTTTTATGGAATAAACTCCCAGCTCATGTAAGAGAGGCTGATTCAGTTTCTACATTCAAAGTTAGACTGAAAACATTCCTCTTTGGACAGGCTTATTGTCAGACTAGTTAGTATTCAGAAATTATTTAACTTAATGTTAATTTGTTAACAATAACTATTTGTTTTAAAAGGCTCCTAGAAGTTGAAGCTGGGGTAACTATGGTGCACTGGGTTTCTGTCCTCTTTTCTCTTCTACTTCTACCCTTCCTCTCCTCTATTCTTGATCATCATTCATCATTTAGTTCTCCATGCCTCTGTTTGGTGCAGTGATTCATGTATTGTCCCTCTTTTCCTCTCCTGGGGAGTGGGAGTGCTTCCAGACTCCAGTTGGCTCATCCGTGCTCCTGTTCCTGACCGAGTACCTCGTCTCTGCTCCTGCTCCTGGCTGTGGTTCCTGTCTCCGGCTCGACTCGCGCCCCTGACTGTCCCCCCAACCACGGCTGGATGAAGCTCGTCTGCTGGACTTTTATATATGTAGTTGTAGATTTAGATAAGTTAATTCTGTCACGGTGATGAGTGGCTCGAGAGCCGGTTGGATCCAGATGCAGAGGCAGGAGGCAAACGGGTTCAGGGCAAGGGGTTTAATAGAAACAAAAAGCGCTGCAGAGCAGGATGACAAAAACAAAACTAAAACTCACTGTGGCATGGCGAGGGACAAGGAACAAGGCATGGCATGACATGAACACCAAGACAGGAACACTAATGGACCAACACAGGAGGAAGGCAGAGACAAGACTTAAATACAGACAGGGCAGACAAGACACAGGTGGACACGATCAGGGCAGATGGGGACCAAAGGAAGTAAAACACAAGAAAACAGACAAAACAGGAGACTTTCAAAATAAAACAGGAAACAGAAACAAGACAGAACAAGGACAACAAATTCAAATCATGACAAATTCTTCTCTAAGAGTTCTGGTAAATCGCCTGTCCGTCCTGGGGGAGGATCCCTCCTTCATGTGGACACCGCTGAGGTTTCTTCGTTTTTTTCCGGAATCCGTTTGTTTAGGAGTTTTCCTTACTGCGAAGGGGGGTCTAAGAGCAGGGATGCCAGTATAGCTTAGTCAGTTTGTTAGTTCATTTTAGTATTTTCCTATTGAACTCTTTGTATTCATGATCCTTTTGAGTTCATGTTTCACTTTTTCAATTATTGATACGAAGCCCATTGAGACGACTGTTGTTGTGAATTTGAGTTAAACAAATAAAATTGAATTAAAATGAATTGTTAATACTGAACAGCAGTGGGCCCAGGATTGAATTTTGTGGGACACCGCAACTTATCTCTATGGTTTCCGATGTAAATTAATTAATGTTACGATCCCTGGCCTTGTTTGCTGGTTTTGGGTGTGTGAATGCAGAAGTCCAACTCTGGCACAGCAGCTGACTCCGCCCCCTCTGCAGAGCTGATTGAGGCTGCTTCCAATCGCCTGGGTTGGAGGAAAGCTTTAAAAGCTCCCAGGATCCTCTGCTCCTGGGGTGGCTGCATTCCTGAGTGGGAATTTGTTTTCCAGCCTGCCCCTGCTGTCTGCCTGGCCTTTCCTTGAGAAAGCCTCTGGTTTCCCCCTTGGTATGATTCTGTTTTTGCCCTTTTGTTACATTTACTATTGTGGTCTTTGTTTGCATTTTGAGTCATCTTGAGTTTTGCATTTCTGTCATAGTTGCATAGCTCAAAACCTGAGAATTTAAGTTATACTATTATTTATTCCCCCTTTGGTGTTTTGTCAGTTTTTTTCCTTTAGTTCCCTGTGAGTTTAATGTGTCACCGAATAAACGGCTGTGCGGCCAACCTTAACCCCGCCCGGTTATCATAATTTTCTTTATGTTGCACATTTCTCCCTCTTCCCTGAAGCGGGATGTAACATCAATCTTGACAAATTGTTTTCTTCCTGTTAAATAGCTTTTGACCCAAGTTAGTGCTAGTCCTCTTATCCCAGACACTTCCAGTTTGTCAAAGTAGGATGTCATGATTGAGAGTGTCAAAAGTCAATGAAAATTTCCGACCAAAGCATTTGTAGTTTCTCCACAGCATCAATGATAGTCAATTAGGTTGATATGTTTTCTCTAAAACCATATTGGTTTTCATTTATAATTTTATATTTATCAAAAACTAAACTAATTTATCATTGAATGAAGTGTTTGAGAATTGTGTGAGAAGAGAAACAGGTTTATAGTTTGTAAATTGGTGTCTGTCTCCGCTCTTATAGACAGGAATCACTTTGGCTATTTTCATTTGGTTTGGGAATCTCCCAGTTCGTAATGATAAGTTAAATAAGGACGTTAGAGGCTTAGAGAGACTATTAATGATCTTTTTCACCAATGTCATATCTACAGTCAGGACCATAAATATTTGGACAGAGACACATTCTTTCTAATTTTGTTTCTGTACTTACCACAGTGAATTTTAAATAAAACAACTCATATTGCATTGAAGTGCAGACTTTCAGCTTTTATTCCATGGGTTGAACAAAATGATTGTATAAAAATGTGAAAAAATAAAGCATTTTTAAACACAATCCCTTCATTTCATGGGCTGGTAAGTAATTGGACAAATGAAATAACTCAAAAAACAAAATGGTCCTTCCTAATATTTGGTTGAAAAGCCTTTGTTGTCAATGACAGCCTGAAGTCTTGAACTCATGGACATCACCGGATGCTGGTTTTCTCCTTCTGAATGCTCTGCCAGGCCTTTACTGCAGCAGCTTTCAGTTGCTGTTTGTTTGTGGGCCTTTCTGTCTGAAGTTTAGTCTTCAACAAGTGAAATGCTGCTCAAGGGTTAAGATCAGGTGACTGACTTGGCCATTCAAGAATATTCCACTTCTTTGCTGTAATAAACTCCTGAGTTGCTTTGGCTGTATGTTTTGGGTCGTTGTCCATCTGGATTATGAAAATCAGTTTGGCTGCTTCATTGATGTTATAGCTTTGACCCTTCTCATTTCACATTGTTTAATTATTTTGGTAACACGTATTTAGTGCCTTCTGCATTTGTCTTTTATGTCAGTATAAAAACTACTGTTACTCTGTTATAAACTAGCAACAAAGATGCTAGCTATAGCTAGCAGGTCAACAACCTGTAAAAGCAAATTTATTTGTTTAGTGTTTGCAAATTCAGCTCATTAAAGATTTTGTTTGCTATTTTTTAAAGTTCAGAATCAGAATCAGAAATACTTTATTGATCCCACACGTGGGAAATTTGTTTGTCACCATAGCAACTGACAGCAGAGGGAAAAAAAGACTTAGAATTAAATAAAAAAGCAGGAACAAAGAAAATGTAGCATAAATACAGACATCAAGGTATTATCATTTAAAAAGCTATTTATAGAACAGTGCAGGTAAAAAGATGTGCAAAAGAAATGTGCAAAATAGAAAAAAAACTAAATAAATAGATAATAAAAATGTGCAAAGGTTATATTTTACATTGTAAGTTGTTGTACAGGGTTATTGTGTTGGGTATGAATGATTTCTGGTACCGGGCAGTTTTGGAGGGGAGCTGTCTGAGCCTCCTAGAGAAGGAGCTCTGCTGTTGGTCCAGATCAGGGTGGAGAGGAGGCTCTGGGTTGTCCATGATTAAAAGGAGTCTGTTCAGTGAACTCCTCTCCATCACTGTTTCAAATGTGTCCTGTCTGCAGGCAATGACAGAACCCGCCTTCCTCCAGCTCAGTCTGCTGTCGATAGTCACACCCAGGTATTTATACTCCTCCACCACTTCCACATCCTTGCCCAGGATGCAGAGGGGTTGTAAGACAGTCCTTTTTCTCCGGAAATCGATCACCATCTCCCTGGTCTTGTCCACATTGAGCAGCAGGTGATTCTCTTCAGCCCACTCCACAAATCTGTCCACCAGCCTCCTGTACTCCTCCTCCCGTCCACCGCTTATACACCCCACAACCACAGAGTCATCAGAGAATTTCTGTAGGTGACATGACTCTGAGTTGTGCTGAAAATCTGAGGTGTATAAGGTGAACAGAAATGGGGACAGAGACAGGACGCCGCCCAGTCGGACAAACTGTGGCCTGTCTGTCAGGTAGTCAGTGATCCAGGAGACGGTGGACGCACCAGCACCCATCAGCCTCAGCTTATCACCCAGTAAAGAAGGCTGGATGGTGTTAAAGGCACTGGAGAAGTCAAAGAAGGTGATTCTCACCATGCCTCCACCACCATCCAGGTGTGAGTGCAGCAGATGGATGACAGCATCATCCCCCCCCCCAGGCGTGGTCGATAGGCAAACTGCAGGGGGTCCAGAGAAGAGCTCACCAACGGTCTCACTTGAGCCAAAACCAGTCTCTCCAGCACCTTCATCACGTTGTGTTACAACCAAAACCCAAATGAACACAACTTGTAATTTCCCAGTTGCTAGTGGAAAATATCATGTTTCCCTTATCACAAGGATTAGATCATTAGAATAGCAAACCAGGTAGTCGTTTTCTACAATGAGTGTGCCTTAAATTCTTCCATACATTGGGATAAAATATCGAGAACCAAAACTTCTAAATACTGACAGGAGAGAAATGTACCTATTTATAAATGACAAAAGCAATACATTTATTTATTTTTAAATTATAAATATACATTTTTATAGAGCAATAGACAAAAAAATGTATATGCAAATATTTCTAGTTATACACAAATTTTTGTTGACATTTATTATTTACACGTTTATTTCTTCTCTGTATTTTGCAGTTTTGCTTCCACACAATGATTTACAGAAAAATATTCAGGTAGTGAAAGTTAAGCCCAGATTTTCCTCAGCCTACAGTTGCCTTCTGCACTCATGTCACACTTTTAACAACATCCCCTAGAGACGAGGAGTAACTACTTCCGTAATAAAAACAATACAGTGAAAGCGGCAAAGCTGTAGCAGACACCAGCGATCCTTTATCACCTAATGGCTGCACACTAAATTGTAATGATAAAGAAAAAGTTAAGCCTATTGGCATTAAATAGTTTATGCTCCTCAAGCTTCTATTGACAATAATGTAATGCAATTCCTATTTGGCTATGCAGGAGCAATCAAAAAAGTATTTGGGCATTGGAAGTGTTGCAGCATTCACATCCCAAGATGTTCCTGACATCATTGAAGATGTCATCTCAGGTAATGCCTGATTTTAATAGCCTGTAAAGTAAATAATAAAACTGTCTGCATAACCCTTTTTTTACATAAGCTGAAGAGACCCCTGGTCAAGATGACGGTAGATGTGTTGTCCGTAAGTCTTCTACTATAGTTATTTTATAAGCTTTATAATTGATTATTGTATAATGATAATTCACTTTTTCTTAGCTGCAAACAAAACTCATGTTAACACATCATCTGTTGAAAGGGCAAATGCTGATGTTGCTGTTGGCAAGTTCAAATATAGCCAGTATGGAACCTATGTCAAACATTTTGCTTAATTATTACTGAAAAGTTAGTCATACATTTGCGCACACACACAATATTAATAAAGAGTTAACATTTTTTCACATTTCCAAGTGAGGCCACTTCTTTCCAACATTCTGCTTCCAGTGTCGCTGCACTTCGTATGTAAATTTGATTGGACTGTTTGACTTTTCACTATTTGCTTTTGTTAAAGTTATGTGTCTTATGTTCCAGAGGCTCCAAGAGAGACGTGTAGGGAACTGCAGGCTACTGGATCCAAAATTACTCCAAGCTCAAATCTAATTAATCCATCTGAATGGTCAACCACACTCTCTGATCCAGTATGAATGGATTTGGTGCAAAGAGGTCCCCGTCAGATCGATAAAGACTTTGACTTTTTTTAAATTCCCCCTCAAATCAGCTGTCCCTTAAAATTAATTAGTTAAAATTAATTAAAACATACCTGAGGTCAACTATGGGACAGGACTAGCCTTGATCAGCATCAACCACCAAGTGGGGAAAGGGTTGGATGTCTGTGTAATCATATACATCATAAATGACTTTGCTGCTGCTAAGGCAAGAAGAATGAAAGTTTAATACTGGAGAATGACAGCTTTCATCCCAAAGCAGCTCATTGAGCTGTTGTGTTATTTTTTTTAATGTTTTATTGTTATTTGATGTACTATTAAGTTGCTGTTTTTAGAAAGTTGGAGTTTTGTCAGTCATATTTTTTTTTCTTTGGACTTTTACAAATGGTTTAGCATCACTAAATGTGCATCCAGCGTGCAGGCAATATACTGTATTCAATTCTTTGGCAGCAACAATAATGCAAGGTGCATTTGATTATATATGAATCCTATCAAGGTGTGATTGTGAGAGTGCATGGGTGTGTGATTGTGGACACTCTACCCTGTGACAGACTGGCCCACAAGTGGGCGAAGGCTGGATAGGCTCCAGCAGCCCCGTGACCCCGAAAAGGATAAAACGGAAGAAGATGATGAATAAATGAATCATATCAGGTTATACCATGGACGGGGTGAATACTCGATTCTGATTGGCTGATGGGGGTGGATTAAAAAGAGATGGGGCATAGGATAACCGCACTCCTCAAATAGAAGTTCCGGTCACATAGCTTCAATCACTGCACTGGCTTCTTTGAAACAACCTTTTGCTTCATCATCTGGACAAAAACAACCGTTAAGAGGTGAACTTTCTCTCTGATATGATGCTTTATATAACCCATCGGGATGATCAGCATATACAGTATATTTCGCTTTATATTACCTAATCTTGGTTTCAGCAGTGGTGCGGCGCTGCACCACGTAACAAATAGTCCGCTTTTTGTGCTGCCAATCACCTCTACTGTGGCAGCTGATTATAAATGATCCAATGCTGTAGTGGTGCTGCTTTTACATTCACAAAATGTATAAATAGAGAGATTGCACCAGTCTCGTTAACATTACAACAAAAGTTGCACTTGGTTGATGCTGCTGATCAGTTAGAGAGCCAACATTTTACTTGGGGCCCCCGGAAGACCCTGCATCTATGTTTTCCTCAACAGAGCTGACATTTGGCTCAAACTGTGCAGCTGGATAGCTCCAATATTGCTCACAATTTTTGTTATACCCATAATTAGGTTGGGTTTTTGACGGGCTGTAGGTTTGTGGGAAGGCGTGTAAACAGATGGGTTATGGGAAGTGGGGGTGGGATTGCTACAGACTCTGCAGAAACTATATCCTAGAAAACACAGTTTTTTTATTTGGGTAAAAACGTTATCATCATAATTAAAAGACCACTGGTAACCCTTTTACAGGAGAGATGAGCAGAGTGGGACTATAAGACTTCAATGTTCATTTGTACTCTTTTTCTTTTTTGATTAAAACACAGAAAAGGTGCTCATGTAAACAAATACATTTTTTCAAACTTTTCAAAAACATAGCAAAGACATAAAATTAGGACAGTGCTCTATAATGTAGTTATAAACTGAAAACTTGACAAGAATAAGACTTATAACTTTTGGATGTTCTGGGGAAACGTATCACCAAACACATTTGTTTGTGCTGCACAAGAAAACATTTATTCAATCATCTTTCCCAATCAATACAAAGTTTTACTATCTTTTGAGCACTGGCAGATTTTTAATTAATGCCAATCCAATAAACACATTCAGCATCTTAAGAAATCTTAAGAAAGAGATTCTCATTTCTAACATTTCTTACTTTCTGTGTCTGCTTTGAACATTTAAAGAAGGAATGACTTTAGAACTTGAGAAATAGTTGGGGGGGGGAGTTAGAACTATTCTTCTTCTAATTTTGAAATGTATTGATGTGTTTGCATGACAGCATCTGTTTTCAGTGCTTTATATTTAACCTGCAAAAATTGCAGCCTGTGGCTATGTCTCCACAATATCACTGGTACAAAGATGTGTGTGTGTGTGTGTGTGTGTGTGTGTGTGTGTGTGTGTGTGTGTGTGTGTGTGTGTGTGTGTGTGTGTGTGTGTGTGTTTACATGAATGCATGCATGTGTGCACGGCTCCTCTTTTAGGGTGAGGGCTATGATAAGGGAGATCAACCATAGAGCAGATTTATGTAACCAAACTGAAAACCAGACATACAGCTGACATCAACTACAACCAGGAAGCCATTCGTGCCCCAAAAACATGTCTTTGCCTACAGCTGTTGTGCTTAACCTCACTGCACTACACCTTAGCTAATTTAAAGACAATCATTGTTTTTTATGATTAACAATATAATCAAGTGAAAACTACAGAAGAAAAACAATCTGGTAAACAGGGGGAGCTGTTAGCTCTCCAAAGAAATTTATCTCTGACTGCAACAATGAACCGGAACAGCTCTGAAGACTCTGAATGTCCATATTTTTATGTTCAATCCTCCTATTTTCTGCATTGATGTTCTGTTTAAGAGTAAAACCTGCTGTGTAATCTATTACTGTAATGGAACAGGCAACCATTGATAGGTATGAGATTACAAAGGACTAAACAAAACAAAAAACCAAGAACTCAGCAGCTAATCTATAGTTAAGGTGTCAGACATGATGAAGTGGATGAATGTCTCCTTTAGAGTGAGGCTGGGAGACTTGCAGATGGATGGAGACATTCATCCATACTGTTAATGATAATTCACATGATTGATTTCCTCAATATGACTGAACTGCTGCTTTCAAATCCAAGATGATTTGTTCTCTGATGAATTTTTATTCAGTAATATTTTACCAGAAGATGATGAATTGCTCTGTAAGTAATTAATACACTTTTTCCTTCCACATCTTAAATGAAGTGAGTGCAGATTTGTTTCTGCTGAAAGTATGATCTCAAATTATGCACAAAGTATTTGTTTTAGAATTGTATTGTGGACAAGCAAAATTGGAAAAAAAATAATACTTGTTTAAAGGTGTTTGGGGTGATGATTATGTGATTTAAAGCCAAAGGGTTTCATGTTTTAATTATATGGGAGGCTTATTTGAGAGTGCATTTTTCCACAGCTAAAAACATCGTTCCCAACAGATTAAGTGTTTTTTAATTGGGTGAATTCATTCATCGTCATGACAGTTAAACGCAGATAGGTTTTTTGCCAGTGATGATTGTTGAGAAGAAACTGTGTTCATTTATTTTAAAAATAAACGACATGTTTGACGGCTGTTTCAATTGAGCTGTTTGATTAAATAGAACTAATAAATAAATAATGAATTCCTGAACAAATTATTGGCGCTGTGTGAATGATGTATTCAGTGAAAAGGACAGTTTGTTTCTGCAGAGCCTTTCTTCTTACTGTAACATGCCAGAACGGCTGAATGGTTCATTTATATCGGGTCTAATTTGTTCGACTGTTACCATTGTTCACATTTTTACTTTCTTTCTGTTGTCCTTTCTTTTAGCTTTTTAAGGATTCTTTAGCATTGAAAGCATCAGCATGAATTCTTTTGCTTTTTACTGTTTTTTGTTGATCTAAATAAAAGTCCCCAGCCAGAAGGGGAGGGGGGGTTTAAAAAAATGAAGTAAAGCCATGGTAGGGAGGATTATAAATCTTGAAAGCAGGTGAATCAACCAATTACTTTTATTTATAAAGCGCTTTAAGACAAACTAAGAATTATCTTCTGATCTACTGTTAAAGCGTTTCCAATGGTCTTTTTGTAGGACATGGTTTCTGCAGAGTGGCAGGAGTTCATCAGTTCAACTCTGAGTTGGGGGCAGGACTGTTGCCGTAAAGTAAGCACACCCCATTTCCCATCTGTTTACACTCTCTCTGGCTTACAGTCCCATCACACCCCCAGTCTACGAATACTGGTGCAACAAAAATGGCGAGCGACATTCTTTAATGTTGGAGCTACCTAGCTGTACAGTTTTGATCCAGATTCCTGCTAAGACGAGGAAAACAAAGACGTACATGGATCTTTTCTTTTTTTTTTAACTTGTTCTGTCCAACAGCTGAGCACTCAGATAGAAGCTGACGGCCTCTTGTGTTGGACATATTTTACTGTTATCACAAGGGTTCGGAACCTTCTAACACACTAGGTGTATATGTGTATACGTGTATATGTATTAACCCCCTTTGTAATTTAGACAAAACTTGATTTATTTTGATTACAGTTGTCTTATTTTTTTGTTGGACTGGACCGATAAGAAGAAAAGAAGGGAGGGATGTTGGAGACAGTGGGTAATTGCACAGAAAAAAGGGTAAAAGGGGAGTTAAGGAATTCTGAAAGGTGATTACAGAGGTGGTTGTTAGGGTTACAACCATTAAGCAACAAGTTGCTGTAGGATTATCATCATTACTGTATTAACCATATTAAACTACCTCTAACGGAGCTCACAGGTGGAAGGCGAGGACGAGGGTGGTAGCAGTGTTTTTACCAGGTAAATACACTGCTAGAGTTGCCTGCCTGAAATACTCCCAGGGTCATTCACTTCAGTCAGACAACTCATGTAGTAAAGAAGATTTATTCCATATTTCTTTTAGTTTGGCTTAAGGCTCCATTCACATGCATAAAACAAAGATCTCTATAGAAAACTTTGGGTATTAAACTCCAAACCAAAAGGAGATCAGCAAGAATTTGAAGAGAATGTGAATGTTAAGATCAGTATTATCTGCGTCTAAGTCAAATTAAGTGTGTTTCAAAGCCATTCCATTCCAGACTTACAAGTATGACTGCTATTTGTGACACGGCACCTTTGACCGTTGGGCCACTCCCACTCGAGTACAGCGCCATGAAGGGAACACACTATCTGTAAAGAACAGAAAGAAAGCCAGGCGACACGAGCTTAACATCCATAAATTCAACGCTTCTATCTGGCATACTAACACAAGCTTAAGTAACATCCTAGATTTCGAGACTTCCACCTGGCGTAATATAGAATTCAAACATCCATAATACAAGAAATTATTTTCCTTTGTGCTGCTAATATGTTGGTCGATTTAAGTCTCATGTCTCTTTGGAACGAGGAAGGGGGCCAACGCCCCATCCCTTCTAGTGCAGAAATAGGTACGTGGAGTGGAGTCGTTGTGGCACCAATTCTCAAGGAGTACAGGGGGCGCAATCTGCAGGGAAGCTGCAGGACAAGCAGAGACTGTGGAACGTGGAAGCCAGCCAACTTCTTGTTTAGGGTTTTACGCCATCCACCAGAAACGGAAGTGCTGACCAGGGAGTAGGGGTCGCAGGCTTAGGAAACGATGCATGGATAACAGACAAAAGCAGTATTAGTCTTGGCAATGAATATATAAATAACTTAGCAGAACTGATCAGTTTTTGAATGCTTCAGATAAAGGGAATAAATGTGCTCTTAAACGACAAATCGAAGAAAGTGAATTCAAGTAATGAGTTTCAAGAGAAAGTTCTATTTATGTATTCACCACACCTTAGAAAGCCACCAGAAGCACAGTTCCCAACAGAGAATCGACATAGTGAGATACGGAACCTGCATCTAATCTTAGCACCAATATTTGATATGCATCAATGGTAAAAAGAGAGAGGTAACCTTTTATCACTTCCGGAGGGACCGTTCTTTAGAAGACCATCAAGGAGCAGGCGAATGGAAGGGTATCCAAGGACCAAGGTGATTCATAGATGAGGAAGTTCAACATCTCATGTAGAAATGGACTGCAGCTCGGCTGGATTTGATGCTTTGTACTTGATATTGGAGGTGCTCAAAAAGTGGACAAGAAAAGCACAGACTACTGAAATATTAATTGGCAAAGGGGTGTCTGGATACTGGCAAAGGAAGAACAATTTGAGATCCATGGGAATCACAGGTTTTAATAGTATTTTAGCCGAGCCCCATGCATTTAGAGGTTGACGAGTACAAGTCTCTAAATGGAGATGCTTTAAGTCGAGTGTCATCGTCCTGAAAGTAGAGCAGACTAAGGATTGGCTTGCGGACACAAAATTTTAAGTTTTGGAATTTGAGAATAGAGAGCATCAGCTAGATTGTTTCTACGGCTAAGGACAAAATTTGCTCATACTTTAAAGTTATTTAAACCCTAAACCATGTCAAGTGACACACTAAACTATTGATCATCGCACTTTTTAACAACCTTTGTTAATCTCCATGGCTGTATTCTCTTAGAACATCATGATCTTCAGTGAGCATTCTACCACTAAGGAAAAAGCTAAAATAGAGATGTGGATTTGGGTTTAACATAATACATTTCTGGTTGCCAGACATTCATAAACCAGTCTCAATAAAACTCCCCAAAAACCAACGGCAGACCCAGCATCAGTGAACAAGTGGAGGGAGTCTGAAGGGACTCCAAGCATCAAGAAGGAGAGACCAGAAACGCAAGAAAGAGAAACATCCAGAACAGAATCAAGGAGGTCTGGGACTGAACGAGCCAGAACGATCTGTCATGGTGCCTCTGTCAGAATCCTCCCCCTCCCCTCTCTGCTTGGCTCCTGTCTCATCATAGCTGCGTCCACTCACCTCATCAGCCGCCTGCCTTCATAAGGAGATCCAGGACCAGTATTCAGTGCCAGATCGTTGCTCCTCTATGGTGCATAGTATGGTCGCCTTGTTCATAGCCACAGTTGTTGTCTGCCCTTGCCCTCTGGTCGTGTTCGCATTCAGCCCCCTACTTTAGTGTTCCCGGTCAAAATTGACCGGTCTGTTTTAACTGGTCTTAAATTAGCACACAAAAAAAAATTTCACCACCAATTTTTTTATTAAACATTCTTTAGTTGAGAACAACATTTAAAAGTAGTGTCTAACGACAATTTGTAGATGTAAACATTAAATAACATCAGTGAAAATCCAATTGGGCACTGAAAATGAACTACAAAATGAACATATAATACAAAAAATAAATGGAAAACCAAACACCAAACTCAACAGGGTGTGTGTGGGTATGTGTGTGTGTGTGTGTGTGTTTGTGTGTGTATTCATGCACATGAGTGGCATGTGACACTCAGGTCAGAGTGGGCCTTGCAAACATAAGCATTACATTTGCAGCAAGTGTCCACTTTTGGACTGAAATGTTTCCTCAGGTGCCTGTTCTTCAGGTGCCTTTCCCTCTCCATCTGTTGACTGGTCAGTCTCCTCAGAGTCTGGTTCAAAATCTGTGATGTCTTCCAATTCCGAGACATCCTCCTCTATCTCTGGTTCAATTTCAGTGCCCTCTTCATCATGCCCAAGAACCCGGACCAGAACCTCTTCCACAGAAAAACGCTTCAGTCGTCTACTCATTGTGCTCAGAGTAAAAGGAATGCAAGGCAAACATCGAGCTATATATAGTATGGGGTTGTGTAAAAATGATACATTGATTTAGTCTGGAAGGTGTGGTCCACGTGTGATAGGTACAGAAGCGTGGGAAAGAAATGGGTTCAAAAGACACCTGTCTAGTCTGTGTAAACATATGATACATTGTATCATTAGGAAGTTGGTTCACGTGAGAGGATCGGCACATAAGCAGAGAGACATGTGTACCCACAAAAGAAATTGTGTGTGTGTGTGTGGGGGGGGGTGTGTGTGTGTGTGTGTGTGTGAGAGTGTGTGTGTGTGTGAGAGAGAGTGTGTGAGTGAGCTGGGGCAGTGTGTATGGGGATGTTTTCTGTATGTTGAATGAATTTACTCTGGATACCCATTCATTTCCTATGACGGTCACTTTTGACCGGGAACACCACAGGTGTAACAAGGTTGATTAAAACACTCAAAATTGAATGAAATAGGTGATCATCACTTTTATATGTTCAAGTACACAGTGTGAAGGATATCATAAGGTCTTGAGGTAATCAGATGTAAAACATAATATTTATGAGTATTATAAGTTGTAAAACGGTCAGATTTGACCCGAACACGACAGGAGGGTTAAGCCTTGCTCTCCGTTTGTCTTCAGGATTCATTCACCACGAGTGGTCGCAGCAGTCATCCTCCTTCCGGATTCAAGCCCCAGAACTCTTCCTGTTTTACCACGAGCCTCTGCCTCCTCAAGGTTGTTTTCACCAGTGACGCCACGGGCCGCTGGAATGGATCATCTACGCCGTGGGTTCTCCGTGGACGTTACAGCTCCGCCAAAAACCATCTACAAACCAGGAACCAAAAAATTAAAACTCTCTCTTAACCATCAAACTCACCTGTGTTTTCTTCCGGGTTCCAGCGTCTGTCTGTTGCGATAGCCATGACACGATCAAAACGATTGAATGAATAACGTGGCGAATAACGCACATGGCAAAATACAGGTGGCCCAGCAGTGACAAAAATCCCTCTTCGTCAAACGTCCAACAGATTGAAAAGACGACGCGTGGCACGAATGCAAGGGAGTTTATGGCAGAGAGGCGTGCCTCAATAAAACATCGAGATTCATGGCAGAAAATGAATCCAGACGGGTGGAGGACCAGACGTCTTACATGGATAAAGCTGAACACCCATGTTCAAAAACAGAGTCACGACCGTAGAGGTGCAACGACTGGGGAATAAAGAAAGAAAATTGACCACCAGGAAATCATCAAGAAGATGCAGAATACGGGGAGCCCAAAGAATACTTTGAGTGCCACCTAGGGCTGCACGATATGAGGAAAACTCGTGATATGCGATATTATTGATCAATATTGCAACAACGATTTAACTTGCAATAAATGAAGCATTAGCCAAAACAACGAAACATTTCTATATCACTGCAAAGGTTAATTTAAACAAGAGTCAAAGTACCTTAAATTATTCTCCAAATGACCCTCGTCTAAGTAGGAGGGCAACATCTAACATAAAAGCTCCATCCGATTGGTCAACAATTTGAAGGGCACCATCTGATTGGTCAAATGCATAAAGGGATTTATTCAATTCATTAAATAATTCAAGTTTCCATGGAGATTGTTTTAGCACATTTAAGGTTTAAAAATTCATTACGATTTTCAACAACTTTTTCAATATGGATATTGCACAGCTTGAAATGGTGATAACGATAAATTTTCAATTAATATGCGCCACCCAATGCCAAAAATGCCACTGGGAGGGATGGAGAGGCAGAACAGCGAAAGCCTTTGTGATATCAGCCGTGGGCGGCCGTGATGCAGTGGGAGGGCGGTCAACCCATGATAGTAAGATTGCAGGTTGAGTCCTGCCTTGCACGCCCATGAGGCAAGACACTGAACCCCAAATTGCCTCTGGTGGGAGGTTGACGCAAGTGTTCGGCAGCGGAGCCGCCGCCAGTGTGTGAATGTGTGTGTGACTGGGTAAATGGGACTGTGACTGTAAATTGCTTTGGGCCTTTGAGAAGGTAGAAAAGCACTATATAAGTATATGCCATTTACCAATTACCGCCTTTCCCGTCCATGCACTGCGTCTGGTAGAAATAATCATGGAAGGGCGGAGCAGAACCAGACGGCTGAGCATGCGATTGTGACAACACAAGCTTTTTCTGGACCAAATGAATTAAAATGAGAAAAGGAGCCACAGATGTTGCATTAAAGAGTCCAAGACAAGTAAAATGCCCACAGATGAGGGACAAAGAAGATTGGACCGCACCTGGACTTAAGTAGGACGCTGAACAGGTGAGTTTTGATTTGATTTGATTTGAAATGGTTTATTTCAAGCAATCAAATAGAAGTAATACACAAAAGCAATATAATCATCAGTTATACATTCATACAGTAACTAATCAAACTTAG